>ML663563.1:13978680-13989838 GCA_007570785.1 Antilocapra americana
GAGAACCCAACATGGGAGACAACAAAAGGAACGCAGATGTATAGAATAGACTCGTGGACTTTGTGGATGAGGGTAAGGGTGGGATGATATGGGAGAAGGGCATTGAAACATGTTAATTATCATATGTCTAATCAATCGCCAGCCCAGGATTGATGTTCGGGGCTGGTGCAGCGAGATTTCCCAGGGGGGAGGGAGGAGGGAGGGGGGCTCTGGAGGGGGAGCATATGTAAACCCATGGTGATATCATGTCATTGTATGGCAAAAACAATAAAAAAAATAAATAAATAAATAAATAAAGAATAAAGGGGAAAACACAGGCACAACACCTCACATGTAGAAGACATTAAATCCTGAGTAGTGGTAGAATCAATCAGGTAAAGAAACATTATTCAAACAAGATAGGAGGCAATCAGCCTCAAGTTTTCATACTATACATGTGTCCCTTATTTATGACACATTTATAATATACAATGTGTTCTCAAGGAAAAACTAGATTTTAAAGTATTTTCCACTTCTGAGGTAATTGAACAGTATCTGAAGATCCCAAGTATTAAGCCAATGTAGGTATTCTGAAAGGATCAATCACTCAAAACATTTCAAGAAAGAATTTCACTATTTTTAAAAATTATAGACTGAATATAATCAAATGTCTGCTAAAATGATTCCTTACAATGATGCATTTTGTCGACTGGAACTTGTGTTACTAAAAGTAGAAAGGACACAAGAGCCAAAAGGATTTTACTAATGCATCAAAAGCAGAGGGAGTAGAAGGAAGCTCCAGGGTAGAAACAATATAAAGAGTAGGGGTAAATAACTGACTAATCCATTACATCATATGGTGATACCCAGGATGTGTTAAATTACTACAAGGTTAGATTCTATGACTTTTGACTTCAGTCCTATATACTATATAGCTAAGAAAGACTCTTTCCCTGAAACAAATGAATCAAGACAACACTGTATATGCTCTGATATAGATGGTCCACAGATCTACTTTCTGGGATTTACCTTAGGGAAATATACATACATGTGCTAAAGAAAACATATAAAGGATGCTCATTATCACACATACAATGTCCTCTAACAAAGAAACAAAAATAAAATGAGGTATAATTATACCTGGGATATCATATAGCATCTAAAAAGGATGAACAAGATTTATATCAGATTTGACTCAAATTGAGTTTGACTAAAAGAAGCAGTCACATAACTAATCAATTTGATACCACAACCCTAAAAAAAAATCTGTATGGGTGTGGGGAGATGACAGGATGGAGTTGTGTCCTTGTCTGGAAGGATACAATTTAAGTATGTATTAGATGGGCAAAGAGGAATTTAGCTTTATATCTAAAATTCTAAACTTTTAAAGGGAGGCAATATTTATACATTACTTGTTAAATTAAACTACCTTTTCAAAAAGTAGTTTGTGATATCATTGATCATAACTGTTAAGTCCTTTGTTTCAAGAGCCAAATAAGATGTTTATGACTAAACTGTTGAACAGTATCTGCAAAACTGTGACAACTGATGGTAGATGAAATGTTATGTTGTGTGGCAAGAATGTGTCATAGGGGATATAACAAAATGTAACAAGGATTGATTTATATTAAAGAGGTTGTCCACTATTTTCTTTCAATAAGTTCAGAATTAGGAAACCCAGAACTCTGTTCCAAGCTAGGGACATGAACTCTGTTCCAAGTTAGGGACATGAGTCCTAACAGGATAAAATCAAGTTAAAAGGCATCCTGAAAAATCACATTGACTGACAAATAAATGGTCTCTCACCTTAACTCAAACAGTATTTTGAAATTAACTGATTTGACTACACTTTTGTTCATTTTATTTTGTTCATATTATTAATACCTGTTCAATTCTAAAAGAATGTGATACATTTCCTCCACTCTATCTAGACATGTGGAAAGTTCAAAAAATAGAATAAATGAACTAAAAAAGGAAACCTAGATGCCCATCAACTGACGAATGGATAAGAAAGCTGTGGTACATATACACAATGGAATATTACTCAGCATTAAAAAAAAAATTCATTTGAATCAGTTCTACTCAGGTGGACGGAACTGGAGCCTATTATCCAGAGTGAAGTAAGCCAGAAGGAAAAACAATACAGTATACTAACGCATATATATGGAATTTAGAAAGATGGTAACGAGAACCCTGCATGCGAGACAGCAAAAGAAACGCAGATGTATAGAACAGACTCGTGGACTCTGTGGAAGAGGGCAAGGGTGGGATGATATGGGAGAAGGGCATTGAAACATGTTAATTATCATATGTGAAATCAATCGCCAGCCCAGGGTTGATGCTTGGGGCTGGCGCATCGAGATTTCCCAGGGGGAAGGAGGAGGGAGGGGGGCTCTGGAGGGGGAGCATATGTAAACCCATGGCAGTTTCATGTCAATGTATGGCAAAACCAACACAATAAAGTAAAGAAAATTTAAAAAAAAAAAAAAAAGGAAGGAAGAAGCTCTTGAACACATCAATATTGAATCTGGCAGGAGACAGACCTTACATTGGTGTTTATGGAATTAAAAACTAAAGGACTATCTTCTTAAGATATAAGGTGGTGGTAAGTAAGGAAATGATGCCAGGAAAGATTTAGGGCAGAAGGAGAAGAGGGCATAAGAGGATGAGATGGCTGGATGGTATCACCGATGCAATGAACATGAACTTGGGCAAATTCTGGGAGATTGTGTGGGACAGCAAGGCCTGGCATGCCACAGTCCATGGGGTCGCAAAGAGTTGGACATGACTGGGCGACTGAACAACAAGAAGTAAGGAAATTAATCACAGACTCACTGAACTGAGTTGTTTGGGTCTACTGTTGCTGCTGCTGCTTCTTAGTCACTAAGTCATGTCCAATTCTTTGACACCGCATGGATGTAGCCCACCAGGCTCCTCTGTCCATAGAATTTCCCAAGGCAAGAATACTGGAGTGGGTTGCCATTTCCTTCTCCAGGGATCTTCCTGACCCAGGGGTCAAATCCGCGTCTCCTCCTCTGCAGGCAGATTCTTTACCACTGAGTCACCTGGAATGTTTGTGACTATAAGTGACAAAAGAAGAGTATCTAACTATATTCTTTATTTCTACCAGAAAATACAGTAGAAACCATGCTATCTGATACACTGATTATTAGGAAAATCATCATAAATTACATTCCTAAATAATTCATATCATCACAAAACATATAAATGTCATTCTACAATCTTGTGATGTGGGTCCGGCCTTTTTCTGAGCATGTGTCAGTTAGCTAGTCTCGCAAAACCACACATGTAGTCATCCACAGTTTCCATAAAGAACAGTGGAAACTTAAGTTGGCTATAGAATCTGATTTTAATGATTCTCTCCCAAATCTTTTAGATCCATCTTGCTGTTCAGTGGCTAAGTCTCGTCTGACTCTTCCCAATCCCATGGACTGCAGCATGCCAGGCTCCTCTGTCCTCTACTATCTCCCAGAGTTTGCTCCAATTCATGTCCATTGCAATCCATAGATAGCAACTCTGGTGACACTACCTAACCATCTCCTCCTATGCCACCCTCTCCTCCTTCTGCCTGAAGTCTTTCCCAGCATCAGGTGCTTTTCCAACGAGTCGGTTCTTCCTATTAAGTGGCCAAAGTATTGGAGTGTCAGCTTCAACGTCAGTAGTTAGAATGAATATTCAGGGTTGATTACTTTTAGGACTGACTGGTTTGATCTGCCTGTAGTCCAAGAAATTCTCAAGAGGCTTATCCAGCACCACATTTGGAAAGCGTCAACTCAGATTTTCACTGAAATCTCTCTCCTTTTTTAATAGTTTTCTTTCCTGAAATTTATGTAATAGTTGATTACATTGCATAATGACAGTAATCAGCACAGCGGTAGGAAACCGGTTTGGGAACACACCCAAGGACTTGGTAAACTGACAGCCCAACAGGTAGCAGCAGAAATAAAAGGCATCCTAAAAAGTCATTCACTAACTGTCAGTATGGTGTGATTCAGAGGTCTAGAGTGGTCAGGAACCTGTCAGTTAACTGCCTAAGTGTGAGAAGTGGGAAGGGTTTAGGAGATAGTATCTCAGTACTACACCTTGTGGAAATGTTAGATTACATTTAATAAACTTTTAAACTTTAAATTCACTCTTCAGTCTGTAATGGGAAGGAATATAATAACCTACTGTTGTGTGTTAGTCACTCAGTCATGTCCGTCTCTTTGCAACCCCATGGACTACAGCCTGCCAGGTTCTTCTGTCCAAGGAATTCTCTAGGCAAGAATACTGGAGTGGGTAACCATTCCTTTCTCCAAGGGATCTTCCCAACCCTGGGATTGAACCTGTGTCTCCTGCATTGCAGATGGATTCTTTACCATCTGAGCCACTAGGGAAGCCCGAAGACCCAGGCTGTTCTCACTTGCTCAAGAGTGCTGGAGGAGAATCTTGAGAGTCCCATGGACTACAAGGAGATCAAACCAGTCAATTTTAAAGGAAATCAACCCTGAATATTTATTGGAAGGACTGTTGCTGAAGCTCCAGTACTTTGGCCACCTGATGTGAAGAACAGACTCGAAAAAGAACCTGATGCTGGGAAAGAATGAGGGCAGAAGGAGAAGGGAGCAGCAGAGGATGCGATGGTTGGATGGCATAACTGGCTCAAAGGACATGAGTTTGAGCAAACTCTGGGAGATGGTGAAGGACAGGGAAGCCTGGTGTGTTGCAGTCCATGGGGTTGCAGAGTCTGACCCAACTTAGTGACTGGACAACAATCACTGAGCAACCTCCCTGGGGCAGTACCAACTGTTAGAGATACAAGTAATGAATTACACAGGGTTTTTCAACCTCAATTTGAGGCCCCCAAATTTTTTGTTGTGGGATTGTCCTGTGCATTTGGAAGACTATACATCCTACTATGAGTAGCGTCTTCCCCAGCTGAGACACTGTCTTCAGACATTGCTAACGGCCACTAGGGGGCAAACCTGCCCTGGTTGAGAATCACTGAGGTCAGGGTGAATACGGAGCTTTCAGTTTCTAGTCAACTTTGCTGGGACTCGGAACTCCATACTGAGGATCTTTGTTGCCTTTTCTGAAATTCAGAGAAGTAACTTGTCAGTGGCCAGGATCAGCCGTTCATAAGGTCAAAGGCAAAATGAAAACCTGAGTCCCTTATTCAAAAATTATTAAGAATTTCAAGGCAGGAATGAATAGGCAGACCATTAATCGAAGCAGGGGGCCCATCTGAGTGCAGGGCCCCAGGAAACTGCAGAAGGAGCACATCCCGGAAGCTAGCTCTGCTGATGGCACTTAGTCCTAGGCAGGGTAGGGGTTATGACCTGGGATTCCTGGTGCTCTGTTTACTCAACAGAGTCATGTTAAGATCTATTATATCTCACTGAGTTTTGATATTTGAAGTTTCTAATTTCCCTTTATCACATTTTAAATATTTCCTGTATTTCACAAATATGTTGAATATAATAGCAAATTCACTTCTTGTTTCAATTTTTTTAGGAATCAGATGTTTTAACACAAACATACTAAATGAGATTGACAGTTCAAATTATAGGACCATGAAACCATTTGTGTTTTATTGGAAACAACCATGAGGAGCTCACAATATTTCATCAGTAGCATCTGTCTCCTGTCATTGAAAGCTAGAGAAAATATTAATGATGTTCTTTTGCCATTTGGGAACAGATACTCTGTCTTCAAAATTTATCTTTGGCAATGGATTCATTCTTTAAATTAAGTGATTAGTGTTTTGACTCCAAGTGTGAAAATAAGGTTGTTTCCAGTATAATCAAGGGAGATATAACCACTTACTATAAAATGTCTGAACACGTGTTAATGAAAGATGTGATGCTTATGTTTTCCTATTGCATTTGCATAACCACGATGAACCTAAAAACCTAGCTTTAATATCATCAGTTTGGCCTTACTTTAGGACCTACTTGACACTACCTTTTTCTTTCCTTTGTCTTTTTCAAAATATTCTTCCGAATGTAAACAAACAAGGCAAAGGTATTTCTGCCATGGATAAGGTGGCTTTTGAAACACAGGTTAGTACATTGGTTCTATAATGTTCAAAACAACACATCACAGTCTCTCGAACATGTGAATGAAATAAAATTTTACCATTCCTGAATAGAGAGTGATATCGAAGTCACGTTTCAGCTGCCAGAGATAGTGTACTTCTGAAACCAGGACAGAACGACAATGCTGTTAAAATCAAGTGCTATGGAACATTTGACAGAACGTATCACGTCTAAATCTGTGCTTTCCAGTTTTGAAGTTCAAGGATGTTGGGGAAAAAATGTCCTCTGAAGATATTTCTATGATCCTTCAGACATAAGGAGACACTAATATATATACATATATATATGTATATATATATAGTGGTAGCTACAGGAAAAAAAAGTTTAAAGAATTTGTATAATAAAAAGATATATGTGTGTGTATATATATGACATTAAGAAATTATTCTCAAAAGTGTGTCAATGAAAAAATTAATCAACAGTCAATCTAATCAAGAAATGGAAATTTTTATTTGAGACAAACTGAGAATTATAACCTGAAAGACAGTCTCTCAGAGAGCTCTGGGGATGGTTTTGAAGAGGCAAAGGGGGAGGGCAGTGTACATGTGATTTTGGTGAAGGAGGTTCATGCAACCAAGCACACATCTCTGTAGATGGTCATTGCTAGTCACTAGGAATAAACATCTAAGTTAATGGTTTTGGTGCTTTTATATGTATGAGTGACACAAGAATCAGGTTCAATCAAATGTTCTTCCTATTGCAAGCAAACAAGGCATAGGTACTTTTGCTATGGATAAGGTGGCTTCTGAAACTTAGGACATTGGTCCACTAACATTTAAAACAACAAATCATAGTCTTTTGAACGAGTCAACGAAATCAAATTTTACCATTCCTGAACAGAAAGTGACATAGGAAGTCACACTTCCTATGAAACAGTACACCTTCCAGAGACAGTACACCTCTGAAACCAGAGGTTGTCTGAATGACAACACTCCTGAAAACATCTGAGGGGCAGTTCTATCACTTTTGCCTCTTCTTGATCTTTGCCTGGAATTCCTTTCAGGTTATACTGTAGGTCAGCGACTGCAGTAATTAATGACTTGATTCTTGTAGAACTGGATGGTAGTCAACAATCCAGTTGGTAGTCAACAATCCCTTCCCTTTCTATCCTAGGTTTTTTTTTTTTCAGTCTTAATTTTGACCAAGGTTTGGGAGGCATTTTAGGACTAACTTGTCTCACAGCTAGGAATTCTCATCCCTAGATCCAGGGTTACACTGATCGGCCACTCAACATGCTATTAGTGGAATAGACTCTGTTAACTGTAACCAAAGCCTCTGGAGTACTTGCTTCACTAATCTGTTATGGTCCAGGGAATGGTTTCCTTTCATTGCTTCTTCCCTTTTCAAGACTTACACAATTACATTTATTGACCTTACAGAACTATTTATTTGATCAATTGTTTCAAATCACCTAAGCATCATTAAGAGCTTCCCAGGTGGCACTGGTGATAAAGAACCTGCCAGCCAATGAAGGAGATGTAAGAGACACAGGCTCAATCCCTGGATCGGGAAGATCCCCTGGAGGAGGGCATGGCAACCCATTTCAGTATTCTTGCCTGGAGAATTCCATAGACAGATGAGCCTAGGGGGCTACAGTCCACGGGGTCATAAAGAGTCAGACACAACTGAAATGACTTAGCATACACAACCATCACTAATTTTATCTGAGACTCAGTCATACATTTGGTAATATAAGAGACAACAATCTTATAAAATAAGCAGAATATAAATAATATAGCTAGGAACAATAGTAGGTCATAAGCAAGTATTAAAACTAAGAACTTCCATTAGGTCCAGCACAGTATCTCTCCAAGCCATCTGACCAATCTGTTCTGCATTAACCACTATCTTTAAGGGAATTACATATTGGCATTGGACATAAAGTTCAGCAAAGAGTTCTGCATGTACAAGGTGAGTGGTGGGTCATCATGACCTTTTATATGATTGAGAAAGGAATGCTATCTTCTGAGGAGTTACAAGCTGCCTCCAGAAGAAGAAATACTGACCTTTATGCTTCAGCAGGTATTTTTGCTGTTGGGGAGGTCTGGTTAAGCCATACTGCGGATGCACAATGTATTCTAACAGGCAGGGAGGAGGCAAAAATGGGCAGAGAAAAAAATGTACGTTTAATTTTTTCTTGTATTTTCTCAAACTATGAAGTTTTATTTAATCAGAGGGTAGAGCAAATCACCACGCTCCAAATGATGGGAGAAAAAAATGAGCAGAAATGAACTACTTTCTACAAAGGCTGAATGAGCTCTAAAACTAATAACAGAGTAACAAAGGAAAAGATTAATGTTAAGAGCAGAGAATCTTGTTTACCACCCTCTTTCTCAAGCCCAAAATGCTGTAGGCACTCCAAAAAAAAAAAAAAAAATTTACCGAATGAATGAAATCAGTTGTCACCTCCAATGATGACAGAAATGAGACAAGTGCTTTTCAATAAAGACAACAGAATAAATTGGCATTTACTGGATTAGATTCTGACTTTCATTCCCTATATGAAACCTACTTTCAGAAATGCAAGAGGTATACAAACATAATTACTTAATTAGCACACCCCTGGTTACTTTGTTGGTATGCTAACTTCAATAATAATAATCCTTTTACAGAATTTATATCTGTACTATATCAAGCACTATCATTATAGCTTTATATATTAAACAACCAATATTCAAAATAATTGTAACTATCTACACAATACAAAAGAGGAAACTGAAGCACACAGAGGTCAACTAAATTGCCCAATGTTGCACAGTTGCAAATAAGACCCAGGTGTTCTACCTCTAGAGTGCAGATTCTTAACCTTCTTACTACAGAAGTATACAGAATTCTACAGTACAAAAGAGTCTGATGGAAAGCATTGCTTTCCTATCTTATTCAGAGTAACTATATCATTATTTTACAAAGTTAGGCGGAAATTAACCTTTATGTTGCTAATCAAACATAAAAAATTGCCAAATTTTATGTTTTTTGTTGTTGTTTTTTTTCAGTGTTGGTGTGGAGCTGCCAAGTTTTTGTTTTTTACTATGGTCTATGATTTCCTTTGCTTCTTTTAATCTATCCTTTTAATCTATCTTTTAAACAGACTTTCCCAAACTCTCCGAAATGAAGTATAGCACAAATATAATCAGTTCTAATCCAGAGGCCCTTGTGTATTGTAGTTGACTCTCTGAAAGGAACCACTGTAACAAATACTGAGGCAACTCCAGAAGTCTCTGGTACAGTCCAAGATGTACATCAGATGAGATCAGCAGGGCCTCCAAGCTGGTGTCTGCTCACTCTCAGCCCAGCTAGGCTTACAAGTTCAGGATGCATAACAAAAGAGAGCATTATATGGAAATATGATGAAAGGAAATGTCTTCATTTTTAACGCTTAACTCTTATAAAATTAAGAAAACCAGTGAGTAGTTATGTCTTCCACAAATTTATCTCTTTATAACTGCTACCCATAGAGCCACTATTGATTTCCAGAGACTGTAAAGAAAGCAGCTCTCCATACATAAAACACTGAATGTATGAGAAATACCAATGTTAGAAAACTTGTAGATTCATGAAACTATGGCAAAGTATGGGTCTAAAGAAACTGACCAGGAGGAAAACTAAGATGGCGGAGGAATAGGAAGGGGAGAACACTCTCTCCCCAATAAATATACCAAAAGAACTTTTAAAGGCCGAGCAAACTCCAAAAAGCAGGAACTGAAAGCTGGCAGAGGACATCGGGCATCTGGAGAGGCGACCCAGTGCCGACGTGAGGAGGTAGGACAAAAGAAAGAAAAGAAAAAAAAAGTAGAGGGAGAGACAAGGAGCTGGGGACGGGTTCCGTCCCGGAAGGGGAGTCTGGAATAAAGAGGAAAAAAAAAAAAAAAGAGGAGAAAGGTTTCTGAATACCAGGGAGCATTCTCTCTGGCAGATCTGCGGTGGATCTTGGAGAGCAATATAGCTGAGAGCAGAAGCAGATTAATAGCTAAGCCCTGCAAGGTTCGTCTCTGGCTACAAGGAACAGCCGAGAGCGACAGCACAGCCGAAGCAGACTGCTCGTGCTCAGGGAGGGGCGGGCCGCGGGCTCAGGGAACGGAGCAGCCAGCCTGAGGGACCTAACCATCCAGGAAAAGCTCCCTCTCCCCCCCAGGTCCGTGCACAAAACAAAGGGCGGTGAGGAGTCAACAGAGAGGCTGGGCAGCTGAGGGCTGCGGACCGGCCCAACCCCCGCCTGAGAGCAGTGGGCATAACCCAGCCCCGGGGAGGCTAACCAAGACTTCTGGGGATTCTGGACAGATCGGTGCTGTATACACCTTAGAAGGAGTGCTCAGCTGCACGCCGAGAAAACAGAGCGGCCGGGCCGCGGGAGAGGAGAAGCCCCACTCCCCAACTGTGCTGGGCTGACGACAGAGAGCCTGAGCAGAGGGGGCGGGGAAGCCCTCTCACCAGGAGCCGGGCAAACTCCAAAATTAAATCTCTGCCGGTAGATCAGACTGCATAGAAAAGAGACTGTAGGACTGTGAGAAAGACAAGCCTAACCAAGAAGGCCTGCTTAGCTGCACGCTGAGAATACAGAGCGGCTGGGCCGGGGGAGAGGAGAAGCCCCACTCCCCAACTGCTGGGCAGACGACAGAGAGCCTGAGCAGAAGGGGCGGGGGAAGCCCTCTCACCAGGAGCAGGGCAAACTCCAAAATTAAATCCCTGCCGGTAGAACAGACTGCATAGAGAGCGGCTGGGCCGGGGGAGGGGAGAAGCCCCACTCCCCAACTGTGCTGGGCGGACGACAGAGAGCCTGAGCAGAGGGGGCGGGGAAGCCCTCTCACCAGGAGCGGGGCAAACTCCAAAGCACTGAATAGACACTTAAAAGACCAGCAGACAGAAGACGCTAGCAGAACTAACAGCTTTGAAACAGACAGGAGAAGCAAATTAAAGCCCTGCAGGTGGCGATAACTGCATAGAAAGGAGCCTATAAGTCTGTGAAAAAGGAGAAGCCGGACCAGGGAATCATCTGAAAATCTACAGACCCTTCCCTTCACCGAATGCACCAGCACCAGAGAAAGCCTTCATTATAACTGTACTAGGAACATCTTTTAAATTTT